>CM046888.1:492188-534927 GCA_025688845.1 Cucumis hystrix | reverse complement strand
TCAGACAATACCGGGTGACATCAGCAAACCGGCAATAAGAAACCAACGAAAAAGACTTGAGGACGATGCAGACATATCTTACATTGCTTTATCTTTTTAATTTTATCAGCATGTAATTATTTCTTTACTTTTTCAAGCATTACGAAAAGATAAGGATAAGTGGGGGCCTGTCCCACCCAAATCTTATCGTAATCTTAGCTTTTCAAAAAAGAAAGATTCTAAAGAGATAAAATGCCAGTCAGGGGTCTTGTCCTGTCGGCCACTCTTTAAGCTTTCTTTATTGTAATCAATTCGACGACACGTGTATCAACCTCAATGGATAAATGATATCTCAGCGGGAGATTCGTTATATTGTTAGTGATTAGAGTGCGAGACTAAAAGGTATAAATCTTTTAAACATATACATAATAAAAAAAAAAAGTATACATATGCACAAATTAATTTTGAATATATATATAGACGTGTAAAATGCAATTCTAAATTATCTAAAATTTAAAAGTAGAAATAAGGTAGAGTTATTTTCAAACCTAACGCAATAAATTAAAATATTTACAAATATAAAATATTTTATTTAATATCACTAATTGAGCCGTGATAGACTTAGATCAAATCTCTTATAGACTAGTATTTTCATATACTTGTAAATATTTAAATCAATCTTATTGTTTTTTTCTTATTAAAAACCATTTTTTCAATTTAAAAATCTGACCTAAATTAAAAAAAAAAAAGTTAATAATGAGAGGTTGTGCATTAGTTTGGACTACGGGATAAAGGAATGTAACAGTGCACTTGCCCATCGCAGCCTCGAATGAGACCGAGGTCAAGGCAAACAAGTCTTCTTGAACAACATGCTACTTCATCAACAATAGATAACAATACCGACTTAATTTTAAAACACAACAAAACAGCAAATAATTACTAATTATGTTTTATATTTGCTTTATTTAGCGGAAATGAAAGTAATTGTGTTAATTAAGTTATATAAAAAGACGTCTATATAGATGATAGGAGCATACCCTAATTTTGATTAATCCTGTAAACTTTGGAATATGTACAAATTAGGAATAATTTTAATGAGATGAAGGTATTTTCCAAAAATGGTAACATTCAAATTCATATTCAAACAATATTCTTTTTGAGTTTCCTTCCAACCAAACAAGTGTTTGTTCTTCCCTTCAATTTCGCTGAAATCTCTCAAAACCAGAATCGACACCAATCTTCTCTTCTGATTCGTTTTTCATCCCTCTTTTATTCACAATACAGATTCCATTTTACATTTCCCTTTTCTTCTTTTTGCACTTTCTTCAGTTTTCTGCCTGAATTTTTTGTTTTTTTTTTTTTTTTTTGTGGGGGGGAGACTTGTATTCATTTGATCAAAATGGTGTTCGAGAATTGTGTGGTGCTTTAGGATTCAAGGGAATTTTCTATATGGTATGGAAACGGGGCCTGCCAGTTCTAAGGATTCATCGCCATTGCCCTTTGATATGGAATGCCGATTTCGCTTGCGATCGGCATTCGATTCTTTTTGCATTGCCTCTGAAGCCTTTTCAGAGCATCGTCGTTGTCGAATTCCGATCTGGGTTCACC
Organism: Cucumis hystrix; assembly: GCA_025688845.1. Classification (NCBI taxonomy): domain Eukaryota; kingdom Viridiplantae; phylum Streptophyta; class Magnoliopsida; order Cucurbitales; family Cucurbitaceae; genus Cucumis; species Cucumis hystrix. The sequence goes on along the minus strand of CM046888.1, from coordinate 533,340 downwards.
GACGACGATTGCTCTAATTTCTTCGACTAACCAAATTTGACTTCTGCAAATTTTGTCGTTTTTTTTCCCTTTCTTGTCTTTTTTTTTTCCTCTTTTCTTTTCTTTCAATCCTTCTCTTCCTGGTAGCGACATGTTTTTTGTAGCAAAAATGAGTGCCTAGCTGATCCAATTAGTGCGTTATTTGGAAGTATGGAGTCTCCTGATACTGCTGCTGAGAAAGATCCTACCGGTCGTTACGTTCGGGTATAATACTGAATGCTGGGATTTATTTTAATTGCTCTGCTTCATTCTTAATTGCAATTTTAGATAACTGAGTTTTTTGATTCATGGGTAACAATTATTTTTTCTGTATTTTTCAATTTTGAACAACTTTGATGCACGTGGCTATATTCTTGAGATCTGTTTTATTGATTCATTATTCCATATTCGGCTATATTGAGTTATCTTAAGATTCAATCGTCTCTAGCTCATCCCTGTTAGAATATTTGTTTCCCCAATTAAAAAAACAATACAATATATGACTTGGAATGCAAGTTTTCACTTCAGGACAAAAGAAACACAACCCCGACTTGTATTTTCTTTTGAATAGTTTAGCTTGTGTTTTAAACCATTTACTTCCATTGACAATGAGGATAAGTTGTGTGGTGTCTCTTTCTGGAAAGTTTATTCAATGAGGTCGCGATAATGTGGCAATGGTAGATTAAAAAATCTGCTTGCTCCTAATAACCACTAGATACAAGTTCAAAGTACATTTAACAATTTTCTTCCATACATCCAACGGTGCAAAATTGTCAGCTACGTTGTGGCAGCCTCTTCAAATAATTTCTCCTGCTTCTGGTTTGCACTTTTGTTTCCTTCAGTTATTTATTTAAATTTGTGTATTCATCTCTTTTCCCTCGTCTGTGGACAACAGTACGATGAAATCCTGGGAAGGGGCGCTTTCAAGACAGTGTATGGTTCTTAGACTTGATAACTCTGTTCTCTTACTCCTTTTTAGATGTCCTGTGAAATGTATTTGCTTTAGTAGAGAAAACTGCATGAAGGATTCTTTTGGTGGTTTCTAAGAATTTCTATTTTCTTTTCCCCCTGTATTTAGTTACAAGGCATTCGACGAAGTGGATGGAATTGAAGTTGCCTGGAATCAAGTTAGGATTGATGGTTTCTTGCAATCACCTGAGGATTTGGAAAAGTTGTACTCTGAAGTACATTTACTTAAATCATTAAAACATGAGAATATAATCAAGTTCTATAATTCTTGGGTGGATGATAAGAAGAAGACAGTCAACATGATCACTGAGCTCTTCACATCTGGGAGTTTGAGGCAGTATGTATTCAGTCTTTTTGTTTATATGGTGCTGACTAAATTTTCTGGTTAGTTAAACGCTTGCCTTTTGGCTATCAGATATCGTAAAAAGCATAAACATGTTGATATGAAGGCCATAAAGAATTGGGCACGACAGATTCTCCGAGGGTTGGTTTATCTTCACAGTCATGATCCTCCCATTATTCATAGAGATTTGAAAGGCGATAACATTTTTATTAATGGAAATCATGGAGAAGTTAAAATTGGAGATCTTGGATTAGCAATTGTTATGCAGCAGCCTACCGCTCGTAGTGTAATTGGTACTGTAACAAATTAATGTGTATCACTTGTCGTCTTAATTTAAATAGAAACACAAAATGGGGGAAAAAGTATTGAAATTCTTTTTTCTTTATGCAAGGAACTCCTGAGTTCATGGCTCCTGAGCTTTATGAAGAGGAGTACAATGAGCTTGTTGATGTATATTCTTTTGGGATGTGCATGCTGGAGATGGTGACCTTTGAGTATCCATATAGTGAATGTAAAAATCCAGCTCAGATCTTTAGGAAAGTTACATCTGTAAGCAAAACAATCACCACTTCATCGTCATGCTACACGTTAACTGTCTTTTCTAACCATAGGTCCATAATATCAATTCTGACCTTCTTCTTAATCAGGGTATTAAACCTGCTTCCCTTGCTAAGGTGAGTGATCCACGGACCATGGAATTCATCAATAAATGTTTGGTTCCAGTGCACGAGAGGTTGTCTGCAAAAGAGCTTCTTAAAGATTCGTTCCTTCAAGTTGAGAACCCAAAGGAATCGGCACGCAATCCCCTACAGCTATCTAATCAGGTTTCTAAATCAATAAATTTGCCCAAGAGTGGACCTATTTCCATGGACATTGACATTGACCAAAAACTACATTCTTTAAGCACTTATGCTGAAAGCAACAGCGGGAGTCCACACTTTCCAGTCGTGGAATTCCAGACAATGAATAAGAACAATGAGTTCAGGTTACGTGGAAATAAGAATGACGATAACTCTGTGGCATTAACTCTGCGTATTGCAGACTCAAATAGTAAGCTTAACTTTTAGACTCACCTTTTCCCTTTCTCTATCTGATTGGCTTTTTTTCCTTTCTCATTATCAACGTCAATTACATTTTTAACTTGCTAAAGTTCTGGTCTATGTACTTTGTTGAGAACTCTTTTTGTAGACTTGTTATCTGCATGTTCTTGTGCAATTGTTAGTTTTTTTCAATGAAAGTTGGTTTCTTACCCCCTAAAAAACAATACTTAAACTTGCAGGTCGAGTGAGGAATATACATTTTACGTTTTATCTCGATTCTGATACTGCATTGTCAGTTGCTGCTGAAATGGCTGAACAGTTGGAGTTGATAAATCATGATGTGGATTTCATAGCTGAATTTATTGATTTTTTGATAACAAAGCTTATACCTGGATGGAAGCCCTTGTCTGTTTATTCCTCAAATGGAGAATCGGGTCTTTGCAGCGCCCCCCCTATCCTTAAAAGTGCCAAATCATCTATAGGATCTGCTTGGGGTTCAATGTTAACAAGTCATGATGGGTTGGTCGCACAAGACATTTCTTCTGGGTTGGGGTGTGGTACTCAAAAGGATTGTCTGCAATCTGAACAAGATGGCTGGACTACTGATATTTCCGGTGGTCACATTTTTAATACTTGCCCTTCTTCGCCCAGTTTGGCTAATTTTGAGGACTTGAATTCACATGCTTCATTCGCGTTGGAGTTACTGGTTGACGATTGCTCTACCAAAAGTGCTAAGGTGTTTGATTGTTCCAATATCGATGGAAGTTCAAAAGGCTCGAGCTGGTCGATTGCAGAACTAGAGCACCACGGTTCATCATATGTTGTTGAAGACAAATTTCAAAGAAATGTTAGTGATGTTGGAATCTTCACTCCCATGGATTATTTTGCGAAGAACTCGGTGGTGTCAATGCCTGCTCCAAGTGAAGCATCTAATGTGATGAGCTTGACAAGCAGTTGCTCTTCCTTATCGTTAACAGACAAGGATCTCGATGCTGAACTGAAGATGGAAATCGATGCTATCGAGACACATTATCGGCAACTGTTTGACGAGCTTTCTCGAATGAGAGAGGAGGCACTAGAGGCCACCAGAAGGAGATGGATTGCAAAGAAGAAACTGATTCATTGAGTGCACATATAATATTACCTACAATTTTTTTTTTTCTGATTTTGTGTTGGGTTTTTTCTTTTCGTTTTGTGAACTCCCTCTCTTGATGAAGCATCAGAGAAGGGACATCATGATACTGTAAAAGTTTGAATCTCTTTGCTGGGCGCGTCTCGTTTTCTTAGAAGTCGCTGTCCTAAAAGTAGATTCTTTTTGTACTTCTGGAGTTGAACTCTGTGCAACACATCCATAAAAAAAAATGAACTGGTATTCACTCATTTCTCCTTTCTCAACTTCTAACTTTCATTTAATCCAACAGAAATTTTTTGACTACGAAACAGCTTTTCACTGAGTTAGGACCATTGTTAGATTATATAATGTAAAATGTACCTACATCGGTTAGTTTAAGCTTTCAGATCAATCAAACGGTTCAAGAGCATGTAGTCTTTAAAAGTTTACTTTATTAAGTTTCTATATATTTCAATCTCACAAGTTAGAGAGAGGATTAATTAATATTGATATAATATATATCTCCACGATCAACTATTAAATTTTGAAGTCAATGGATAATTTATGAACCGTTGTAATAACGATAAAAGGTAACTCTTGAAAACAAGTCCTATAAAAATAAATGAACTCTTTAAGTTGACTATTCATCTCTAACTTTTGTCCAATAAATTTGTAATTTCTTAAAAAAAAGGTTGAACACTTTTGATTGGTAGAAAACATATTAGATAACCTTAACTTACATTAAAACTGACTAACATCCTTAAAAAAAAAATCAAATTTTAATTGATACAAAACCATTTAGGAACTTCCAAAGTTTTGCAATTATATGGGACCTATAATTTGATGGATAAATACAGAAAATAACAGGGCCCTAAGGTATTTATGCACTCGTATAGCTTAATGATTAGTTTAATCACAAAATTACATTATCTTGGATGTACAAACAAAACTAGATGAACTCTTTGGGAAAAATAAATGAATAAAAACAAAATAAAGGTACTAGTTGTGAACTTTTTATCCACACATATCTTGCGGAAGTTGAAATGTCCCTTTCAAAATGTTTAGTTCGGATTTAGAAGCAGAAAAGTTATTATTAAAAAAGTATATAAACAAAAATTTAAACCTCTTAGATTTGATTTGAACAGTATTTTAAAAGATCCAAGTTTTCATTAAAATCGTATTAAGAAAACGGTATATATTTTCTGAAATAGGGAAATATTTGTAGTTAAGAAAATCCCTGAATGATCGGCACCAATTGGCAAAAGTTGAACCTTTTAAAAGGAACAACTTTACATAGCTTTCTGAGTGTTGATTTTCTGTTTAGAGAGAAAGAAAGAAAGAAAGAAAGAAGAAGGTTGAGGAAACCATGAATCCATCAGTGGAGGATTTGATCAGAGACAGGGTTTACAGTTGCCAGAATTGCAGGAATCAAATATCAAGACACGATGACATAATTTCAAAAGGGTTTCAGGTGAGTGGCAAAGAAATTTAGTATTTTGTTCTTAGATTTTAACGGAATGGCGGGTTTGTGTTTGATTTTGAATGTCGTTGTTGATGTAGTCGGTGAAAGGAAGAGCGTTCTTGTTCTATGAAGCAAAGAATGTTAGAGAGGGAGCTGAAGAAAACAAGATGTTAATAACTGGAAACTACAAAGTACGTGATTTGTATTGTAATAAGTGTGGACAACTATTGGGTTGGAAATACATCAAGGCTTATAATGTTACACAGAAGTACAAAGAAGGCAAGGTGGTTTTGGAGAAGTTCAAGATCACCCCTGCTTCTTCCTAAAGTTGCTTGCTTTTACTTTCTTTCTTCCCTTTCTTGTTTGTACAAACATTTTCTCATTATGCTATACAATTTATTTCCAATACTATGCAATTCTCCCTTTTGCAAGCGAACTAAAAGCAATATCTATAGTTAAAAGGTAAACTTAACTTTCAGGCCAGCTTGTTTAGCAATTAGGGAAACATAATCTAAGAAACTTATTTGCAATGAACACAAAATGCAACACTCAAGAATTTTGGCCATTCAGATAGACTGAAAGAAGAAGCAGGTGACAATTCAGTTTGATGGAGAGGCAAATTAGGATGGGACCTATTGCACTGTTTTGCTTACATCTACATTAAAATCGCTACTGCCACCTTATCCTTCAAACACCTTCAATTTATGAAGGTTGAGCCATAAGAGATCGATTATAATTTCTTCAAAACCTTCTATCAATGATACAAAGTAATCAAACTTTATTTTCTAGCACATTCAAAATCAATGCAAAACATTTGTAGAAACCCCTATATTTCGATACAGGAATTAACACTTCAATTGCATTGATGCTGGATTTGACTGTTGATAAGTGAACCATTGGGAAGACGTGATAGCCGGAACTTGTTGGATAAAACCCACTAGTTAAAAACAGATAGAAAGTGTTTCCTTCAACATCTCAAATCTACCAACAGTAGTTTTTTCAAAGAGTTATAATACGAGGGTTGTACAGGAACTTGTAACCATCTCTTAACACACTCCACAGACCTAAACCTAAGAACATAACTACTGAAAATTCGACAATAGATTTCCTTCAGGTTCTTGACCTCCGAATGGGTGAACGGCTGCCAACAAAGAAATCAGGGAAACGACAGTTAGCTTCAACTACAAGCTATGGTAACGCAAAAGGCAGGCTGTGCAATCTATCAAAGAACAATAAATACCTGCGAAATCTACCACCATATTCGGGGCTTCGATTCCTTCCATAATCAGGACTCCTACGTCGTTCATAAGGCCCATTATATCTATCGTAAGCAGGGCTATGAGCTCGCCCATAGTCAGGACTTGGTCGACGGCGAAACACTGGACTTGGAGACCTCCGGTAGGGACTATCCCCTGGCCGCCCATAACCACCTGCTCTTCGAGGGCTTTCATCAAAAGGATCACCCCTCTCACCGTCATCCCTCAAAGCATATTCAACTGATACAACCCTGTCTAATATCTTGCTGCAAAATTATAAGGCACAGTACAAATACTTCACGTCCATAAGAGAAGAAAATAAATACACCAAATAGAAAGAGCAAGCATGCAGGAGAATCAAGACAAAGCTTACCTCATGTGGGTACACTCGAGGGCTTTTGTGGCATCCTCCTGCGTTTCAAATTGTACAAATGCAAAGTTCCTTCTGATCCGAACATTGAGCACTTTCCCATAAGGTTCGAAATGTCTTTCAATATCACGTACTCTTGTACGGATGGGGTCGAAATTGATAACAAACAGTGTTTTTGTTGGCCTCTGATTTGCCATTGACTTGGACCCATCACGATGACGACCTCGTTCACCCTAAACCAACCAACCCAAAAGTTAGAAGAAAATACCTATCTACGAATCATGAAAAAAAAAAACAGTCTAACATGCATAAACCCAAAAGGAAGAATGAGGGACACAGAAAAACGTAGTGAAAGAGGTCTACCCTGGCCCATTCCACAGACAATCTGCGTCTATCATAACCAAATGGCAAGTTATCAAGTCCCCGAATGGCATCTTCAGCATCCCTCTCATCTTCAAAGTAAACAAAGGCAAAACCTGCCAAATAATAACAATTAGAAATACAAAACTGGTAAGCTGTTGAAGCATCATCCATTAAGCAGGTATTGTCACTCAGCCCCATGATTTCTCTCCCTGGGATAAACTATAAAAAATACAACACCTGCAAATATGGGAGGACTGATGCACATATAGCGGTAGAGACGTTGCATGATGGACTAAGATGGTTGCCTACTTAAGGTTTTAATCCAAAAATTCAACTATCCTTCACCTTCACACAGCACGAGTTCAGATATGGAAGGCATGGCATGACAGATTTCATTCAGCCACTATTATCATATGGAAGGCATGATAGATTTCATTCAGCCACTATTATCATATGGAAGGCATGATCAGATTTCAGTGATGTCCTATGATCAGTGGTGATAGATAGGCAAGGCATGAGATAAAGATCAATCCATTAACACGATTCTGATGAATTGCAACTTAATTGATGAGGCATGAGATAAAGATCAATCCATTAACACGATTCTGGTGTATTGCAACTTAAGTGATGAGGTAGATGAATGACGAATGATTGATTGAAGAAAAATCAGGATGATGCTATCTGTAGGTGAAGGTAAGCAGGCAAGCAGGAAGTTTCCTTCCAAATTAATTTTAATGCACAGATGGTGTCATGGTGGTGAGCCCAGATAGGAGCTTGGCTCATTTTCCTTAGAAGAAATTCCTGCGTCAAAAGAAACATCTTATATGGAGGTTTTCCCCATAAAAATAGCAATTGTGCCTGCCATTAAGTTTTCATCAGAAAATGGACCACTGGATGATATTCACAGCATAATAGCTATGCATCCACGTCACTGAACTGGATTTTATTATGTAAAAAACATCAGTTTTAGTATTAATAATAAAAACGTGATATTACTTTTACACTTAGTGTTAGTATCTGTGGAGCAGCCTTGCACTATAATACCACAATTCAATAAACCCTATATCCAAAACGTCCGAAACCATTAATTTATATAAAACTTCATTCGATGTGAGACAAGGTGGGTGAGAACAAAGGAAATTTTCCAGAAAATAAAAATCATTTAAAACTCATGCCGAAAGTAAACAATGTCAGTTAACAAGGAAAATGTAAGATGATTCCCGTGATGAAGTCGATGCACAAACATCCACATGTAAAAATGTTAAAAAAAAAAAAAAAACAAAACAAAACTCCAAACTATGAAGCTTAAAAGTAAGAATTCTACTTGACAATACTAACCATCAATGCATACATGCAATCAACTGTGAGCCAAGAGGAGTTTGGTTCTTCAAGAACATCAAAGAATTCAAATTAAAACACACATCAATTATCCAAACGCACCATCCAATGCGTATGAACTTCACCAAAATGAAAACGATCCTTTTGGTGCATCTATTATCTTAATGCAGTTCCACAATAAACAAAAACGAAATTAAGCAAGCATTACAACCCGCTCATTCCACCATTGGCAATACCAAAAAAAAAGGTTTTAAGAGCAATATTCAACACAATCAATTCATTCAAAGTTGAGCACAGAAGGGATCAATCTACACAAGTTATGACCCACTTACTAACATTTTCGTTAAAAATGGCATACTACATTAAAGAAATTGCAATATACCAGATTTCATGTCGATCCTTTCAACTCTCCCGTATTTGGAGAATAAGCGCTCCAGCTCAGATTGCCGGGTGTCATACCCAAAGTTCCCAACAAATATCGGCCTCATCGTTGCTACAAACGATCGTACTGTAGAAAATATTAAACCGAAACAAAGCGAAATCAATAAGTTCGAACGTTAATCAAATGAAAAGTGAAAAAAAGATAACAGCTTCCTCCAAATATATATATATATATATATATGATAAATAACTTCATCGACATGAATCGACCTATGTTCTTTCGAATCAAACGATGAAAGCAAAGGAAGCAGTTGGTTTGGGGTTTGACCAGAAACGAAAAATTAAAGGACCGAGTGGATCAATTACCAAAGGATTAAAGAGAACAAACCTTGGAGATTCTCGGATTCGAACAGAACAGAGAAACCCTAGGAGAGAGAGGAAGAGAAAGGCTGAGTCTTTTTTTAAAAGAAGCCCTAATGACGCAAATCGATTCATTTTAAACCGCAAAGCAAAACCGCTACTGTTGATGTTCTTCCTTTCACACCGTCCGATTATTTGACTTTCCTATGCAAGACTTCCGTCTACCCAGATTTCACCCTTACACTCCCTAATGGGTATTTTGGGGATTTACAATTTTTAGAAGGATTATTGGGCTTCGTGTGGAAGAAGGCCCAATTCTCGGTTTCTTCACTCTTTGATCCCTAATTTCTCGATTTTATAAAAAAATAACTATGGATACTAACATTTTTTAAAAAATTCAAATACGAACTAAAATTTATCCTTTTAATATATAAGTGATAGATCAACATTTTCGATATGGTCTAACTCGTAAGATTTTAACAGATTTTACTTTGTTCGTAACTATTAAAATTTTTATTCTTAAAATTTATGAATATTTTTTAAATAGTAAAATAAATTAAAATATTTACAAACTATTTTTTAGGATGGCATAAAGGTATAATCAATTTTATTTTAGTAACTCTACTTTATAATTGTTCATTTGAGAATTACGTAATCTTAACATTTAACAAGTTATAGAATAATCATTTGATCTGTTGTACTATACTAAGAAATTTAATTCAAAATTGAAGGTTAAACTATTGCTCTTAAAAGTTAAAGCCTCTTTTTGGGTTGAAGATAAATTATTATTATAAACTAGACAACGAACGTTAAATCATTTTGTATAATTACTATTTTGCAATACTACGTGATTTATAATACATTAACTATCATATTCTCTTCTAAATAGACTATACACCATCTACTTCAACCAACAAAGTTGAGTCCAAAAATATGAAATACTGTGTATATTGAAGTTTCTTCAAAAGAAAACATACCTTTTCAAGTCAGAGAACTCACCATTCAAACATAACAATGCTTGGAGAATCATATCAGAAATTTGATCAAATGAAAAAGATAAATTTGTTGTTGTGAGATTATGTAGTGATTTGAATTACACAATCAAGGATTGCGTTGTAGACAACAATCCTTTGATTTCCAAAATTGGTTTAGGATAAAAAATGTGATGTTGTGAATCATGGTGATTGTACATAAGAACTTTAATCCAACAATTTTGATTCAATAGCAGTATTCTGAAATCTTTGCAATCGTTCATGAATTACAAACTTCGTATCCTACATATTGCTATCGATTGTATCAACACTAAACCATTAATCCGCCATGAATGAAGCTTCTGACCTTCACTTTGATAGCCCCACTCAGCCTTTGCACGTTCTTCGCAATCCCAAACAACTCTTCTTCCTCCATCTTCTTGCTCGAAGAAACCATCACCACTTCCGTTCCACAAAGCTCATCATAAATCCTATCGAATTCGCTAAACACCTCCGTTAAAATACTCACTTTGCTCTTCTCAATCAGCATCTTCGTTAACTTCACCACCTGCCTCTCAAACCCACCCTTCACTGCAATTTCCTTCACCAGTCGCCCTTTCTCCTCATCTCCCACCAACGGATCATTCAAAACCCTTCCAATTCGCTTCCCTCTCAGCAGCTTCGAGAATCTCCCGACATCCTTCGCCACCGAGTGAATCGTGCCGGTAGATTGAGATGCGTCGAGAAGTGCAGCGGCGTAACCTGAGGCGGGGCGTCGGTGGAGGAGTGGAGAAGAGGAGCGGCGGGGGGTGGAAAAGGGGATGGAGGGATTTAGGGTTTGGGGAGTGGAGAGAAAATTTGGAGGTTTTGAGATTGAGTTGGATGTACGAGAAGGGGAGCGATGAGGGAGATGAGCGGTGGGATTCTTGAGGTGAAGAAAGTCGCGAGATGAAGTTAGGGTTCTTGATGGAACTCTGAGAGCCGAAGAAACAGAGGGTGTTGTTAAAGTATCCATGAAGGAGAGAACGAACGGAGAGATTATTGGAAAGGGAAGTGTTGGGGATGAGATTTATGTGAAACTAAATTGCAACTGAGGATAAGGAAAATTTCTTAGCCACTCGTTTCTTGGGAATCGAATTTCGAAAATAACAAAAAGAAAACCCATTGATTTTTCATTCGTTCTTCTTTTTCAAGCTTTGGTTGTCAATGGCGATGATGCAACTCAGTCGTTGTTGATAAGCTCTGTTCATTCACGGCTTCAACAGAAGAAGATGTTGGGGGGAAAAAGTCATAATTTTGAGTTTTCTTTTTACATTTGATGGTAGAATTGTTTGTTTTGCACCCAAAAACAATGGAAATGAACTATGCTCTAATTTCAAATAGGAAAAAGTCTGTGTTTTTTACTATATGATTAGTAATTTTTTTAAAAGATTAGATATCGAAAACAACGTAAATTTAGCTCAGTTTTAACATAAATTTGTACATTTCTAAAACTTAAATTATCGGTCTACCAAAATTTAAACGTGGAGGAAGTGAGTAAGGTTATGCATGCATCTAACTTGTGTTTGTGGTTCTTCTTTGTCCACAATGAGAATTACATCCTACCTAATTATTTTACTTTAATCTTATTATTTCTTTAGAAATGTTATAACCATAAACATTATTTTTGCCTCTAAATTAATTTGTATAAAATAAAATTAACGTCAAATTTTACTTATTTAATTTAAATCTATCTCTTAGTAGGAGAAAGGATGCCTTTATGAAAATGTACCGAATGAGAAATATTAAAAGTTGGAGGGGCTAGTTAAAACAAATAATTATGATGAAGGGTGCTGATATTAATTATTAATTATTGATTATTATATTGTTATTGTGAGTGTTGGTGTGATTGGATGATTACCAACCACATCTAAATTTTGGAATGGGCTTTTTTAGTAAGCCCAATAATCTTAACCCCATTTCATCATCCATCTGTATATACACTTCAATAATATTTCAATCATTACAATTTATTAATATTTAAATTTCACTTAAAAAAGAAAAAAAAAACTCAGCTTCCTAATTTTGAGTATTAAATTTCATTTGAATAATAAGTTTAAGAAGTAAAGGTAATTTGGTTTGTAATTAAACTTTGGTTAAAAAAGCAAAACAGTGTTTCTCCATAATAATAGTAATTAATAACAATAATAATGGAGTTAATATAATTGGTTGGATTTGAATTATAACAAGTAACTTATAATAAAGTAATAAATCAACTCCACTTTGAGGAAGAAATAATCATTTGAAATCCTTAAACTTGAAAAATCGTATACTCTTCAAAGTTTATCTTTCTAGATTTAAATATAAAACATATTTGAAAAGTCATGACTTTAGTTTTTAGATTTTAAAAAACTACACTTTTACTTCTTTTTTTTTTTTTCCTTCTAGCATGTACTAAAACGTTACATTATTATTAATATTCACTTTTGATATATTTGGTATTAATTTTAATTACTTAACATAAAATAATTATAACGTAGTAATTTTTAATTGATTTTATCCGTGAGGAAAATCATGAAAAATCAAGAATATAATTCACAGCAAATATCAAATGAAAACTAAACTACATAAAACCCGTAAACAAATATGCGAATATATATGTAATATTATGAAATCTAACCACTAAATAAAAACTACAAAATAGTATTTGATGAGATTTTAAAATAGTGAAGACAAAATTCATATATATATATATATATAGAAAAGTTGAATTATGATGGAGAGATGGGTGACAAATTAGGGTTTGGAAGATTGGAAGAAAGCAACTCATAATTGACCATAGAAACTGGAAAGCAACAGCTGGTGAGGACTGATGACATAATTGCACCCACTCTTGTTATTGTTATTATTATTATTATTATTGCATTTAATTCCCTCCCTTCTTTTCTTTTTTTATTTCTTTAAAAAAACAAACATAAATTATTATTCAATTCCAATGCCAAATCAAAAACAACCCACACCCATGTGTATATTACCAATCTTTACAAACTCTTCGCAACAAGCCATAAGTTATTTTTCTACCACTAATCTGTGTATATATATGTGTGTTTAAAATGAAAGTTAATTATAATCAGATGGATATGTTGATTAAGCACACGGTTTATCTTACGTAATTTTTGATAGATGGACTTCATATAATACAATCTCTTGGTGTTTCCATGTGTTTGATTAAATAATTTATTTTATTAAGCTGTATAATACACAAATTTTAAATTACAAGCATTGATGATGGAGGAAACTTTTGAATATAAACATTGAAACAAATCACTTCATTTGTGGATGTAAGATTTATGCTTTTCTAATATGTTGCCTTTTTTTAAAAGAAAAGGAAAGTGATTCTTCCCCTTCCCATACAGTGGGTGATAAGAACCACAAGCAGAAGAGGGCAGAGCCTGCTGCTGATATTAATGTAGAGAATCAGAAGTATTGGGAATAGACAGAAACAGAAGAAGCAGGCAGAAAGTGCTTATTGATTTTTGTTTTAATAAATGAATAAAAGGTTATAAAACAAATGAAAAGGTAAGAGGACAGGATCCCTAGAAACAGCACACTCAGCGACACCCAACCCTTAATCTTAGAGATAACATTTTTATGGCCAATATTATTAGTTATATATATTCCTCATACTACTAACCAATACCCATCTCATTATTCAATCTTCTCAAAGTATGGAATTAAAACCTTTTTCATGTTAGTTTATCATAGATTTATGTGTCACAGTTTGCATGGTTGAATGGTATTTGTTAAATTATTTGATAGGTGGAAACAATCAAAGAGCTTTTTCTATTGTATGACATCACAACAATATTTTTACATAGGAACTTGGAATTTAAAGTACTTTATTGGTTTCTTGGATTTTAATATTTTGTAACTATATGAACCCCATTTTGTCACCTACTAAAGTTTGTGCGTTTTTCTTTTTTCAAATTATCCTTTTCTTTAATATAGTTTTCAACCCCAAAATCAAATATATAAATCCACTTCTGAATTAGGGTATTTCGGTTTTGTATTCATACATATGAATTGCAACAAATTTTAGAGTTCAAAGTTAGCTTTCACAGCCTCTATTAAAGTATGCTATTTGTTTATATTATCGAAGAAAATAGTATACGTTATTTTTACAAACAAACTAAGATACATTTATAGAACTATAGAGAAGGAAATGAGAGAGAGATTAAAGGGAAAATATACCCAAAGTATGATTAGTTAGAAGAGACTATGAGTAAAAATATCATTAATATGATAAAAGATTAGAGAAAATAAGTAGGTTAATTAAAGGGAGAAAAATAAAAGAGAGTGAGAAATAGAGTGAAAATATTTGCTATTGTTGTTTTGTATTAATGAGGAAAATAGTAAGGCATTTACAATTTCCACAATAAACTGTGATCAAAATGAAACCAATATATATATATATATATATATATATATATATTTCCAATACAGATTTGTTACCCAAAAATGGGATTGAAAAAGAAATATAACAAAAATAAATCTGACTGAAAAATAATAAATCTCCCTATCTACAGACCTAAGAATCAAGCCCCTCTTAGAGATCCACTACATGCGAACCCATAGAAGAAAGTTACCTCGTCTATTGAAGATCCGCCACGTGTGTAAAATCAACTTTCTTTTCGAATAGGAGAGGAATCGAACGACTGAGATATTTTGTTACTTTTCATCCTTAGAAATCCGTACAATTTTCGGAACTCTTTTCCGGTCTGAGTGTTTTCACTGCATACTACGCCGCCGGATTCGATAGATTCCGCGACGGACTTTCTCGACCCGCAGTCGCTCAGCCGTCGTCCGATGTTGCTGACTCTCCGCCGGTCGCCGTCCGTCTGTAACGCCGAGATGACGGATTTAATAGCTCGGCTAGGGGAGTTTCGGTTCGCGATCATTAGTTCGCTGATCTCGGCGGGGCTCAAACTGGCGCCGGTTTGGAATATTTCTTCAACCTGGGGGAATAGTTTGTGATCCTTGACGCCTAGATAATTGATTGCGAGATTTTTGAAGGCGGAGAAATCACAGAGTGGAAAATGGATATGAACGTCGATACGGCCGGGTCGGAGAATTGCCGGTTCGACTTGTTCCTTGCAATTGACGGTGAAAACCATCACTCTCTCTTCCCCACAGCACGATGTTAATATTCCGTCCATGAAGTTCAATAGCGCCGATAGACTCAAGGCCGACGATTTTTCGATGAGAAACCGATCGAGATCCTCAACGACGATTACTGACTTGCTCGTCGTTTGCAGCAGAAGAAACTTGAGATCAGAGTCATCAGAGACTTTGAAGAGGTCGATATCATATACATCATAAGAGAGGAAATTCGCCATAGCGGCGACGAAGCTTGATTTTCCAGTACCGGAAGGACCATATAGCAGGTAACTCCGTTTCCAAACTCTGCCTAATCTGTGGTAATACTGTTTAGATTTGAGAAACGATTCGAGATCGGATTTGACTTTTTCTTTGAGATCTGTTTCCATAGCAATCGAATCGAAAGTGGATGGATGTTTGAATTGAATCGATTTCCATCTTGTATCCGAATGATTATTAGGTTTAGAATTCATAAAAAGCTTCAAATCCCCTTTCCTCTGCTCATTCTCATCAGCCGTTAATGTATGAATGTGCTGAAGATAAGGGCGGAGGATTCGACGCTTATCAGCTTTCCTAATCCTCAACACAAAATTTCTTGAACCTTTTTGTTCATTCGTCCAAAACACTTTGGCCCCCAAAAAATTATCCTGAACCGTCTGGTTGGAATCCAAGCGAAGAATGATGTCATTAGGCTTGTTGCCGGTGATAAGATTGGTGAAATCGGAATCCTCGAGAGAGGATAAAGAAGTAAGATAAGCAGAGACTTTCCGGTAGAGATGATTGTGTTGTGAAGTTTCATTGAATTCGGGGATTCTGAAAGATTGGTAAACATGAAAACAATCTTCTAGATTTGCCCACCATTTTTTGACAAGGAAAATCAATCCTGTCCTGAATAATAGAATCCGCAACAACCAAGAGAAACAAATTCCGATGAAGATTACCGAAAAGAACCTGAAAAACAACTCCATAGAAAGCAACACAAAAACAATCCGTCTTGATTAAATTAAAGACAGAGGAGACGATATAAGTTAATGGGTATTCGTATTATGGTAGAAAGAAACAACATATTTAGAACAAAACCCAAGAAAAGGTTGAAGGGTCAGGTTTAATGGAGGCCAAAACCCATCTTTGAGAGAGACACAGAGAAAGGGTCAAGTCAAGTAGGAGGATATATATATATACACACACACACACACACACACATAGAAAATAAAATTGAAAATGAAAAAGGGTTGATGATGAAGAAGAAGAAGAATGGAAATTGTGGGGTTTGTGTAGTGTAGTTGATGTCGTTTAATTTGGGTTTGGCAGATACTTTCCAGCAAAGTTTGATTCACCAAAACCACTTTTTTTGCTGCTTTGCTTTGGGTATTTCGCCTCTCTCTCTCTCTCCATTTCTCTAAACCGTCTTTCCGATTTCCTCTATTTAAATGCCTTCTAATGGATCTATATAATCTATTCTTTAATTTTCCAAATCAATTCCCCTAATTCCTCTCTCCTTTTTATTTACCTATCTCTCACCTTTACGAATAGAATTCCTAATTTCTTTTTTAGGACAATTTTTTTCTATTCTTCTTTTTCGAATTATCATTTCTATAATTATTACTCACCTCTTAACTTTTAAATCAAATTTTAATTTAATGCTTAAGTTAAATGCCTAACTTGATTTCACAAGTAGGTGTGGAAGATTATATACATATATATATTGCAAAAATTCAGGGGACAGTAGCATACTCTTTTTGAAAACTTAGATCTAAAATAAGAATAAAATAGGCTACTAAAATAAGATTTTGATTTTAAACACTAATTTTATTCTTTCACAAGTTGGTGGTGGAGATGCAACTCTCAAACTTTCAACTGATATTTTTAGTGCCTTTGTGTGTGTGTGTGTATGTATATATATATATATATATATATATATATTGTTCGTTTTAATATTTCTTATGGATGGTTTCAATTTTTTTTTTGCTTTTGTTATATGTCAATTCTATGTGTTCAAGTTGAGATATAGATAGGTTCATATATGACATCGATGTTTCTGATTTTAAATTTCAATAAATTCCTTTATACACTAATCTTTATTTTTAACTTCAAGAAATTAAAGGATTGATAGTTCTTATTGTGCAGTGAAAATTATACAGTAATTAATAATTTGATGACAACTCCATGGTCTTTAATTAAAAATACCAATTTAGTCTCCATTTTAAAAATTTGTTCCCCATGATGTAGACTTCCCTCCAGTGCAACTCTCATAGTTTATTATTATTTTTTGTATGATTAATCGAATTATGTAAGGAAGCATTTTTAAAATTCTTTTGATTACTTCAAATTTTCATATTTACTCCAAACTTTAGTAAAATTGATTAACATTTTCAACTAAATTAGAGAAAAAAATGTTATGAAGTGTGTTAACGAAACATCATATATCAACCTACGAGTTCCAAAGTTGTCGAGGCCTAATTGTAATTAAGTTTGCGTGAATAATTAAAAGTGTAATTACCTAAAAAAAAGCTATTATGCAACTTTTTGAGAATTGTTTAATTAGATGGTTGTTGTTTAGGAGCATGGGTTAATGATGGAACTTTTTATTTGGTATGAGCAGAATTTGGCTATGACATTGATATATATCATTGCTAGGGACCATAACTAAAAACTCTATAAACAAATGAATTGGAAGCAACCTTTTTATTAATATTCAAACATGGTGGGTAACCAATCACTCCATATTCTAATGTTGGAATCATTTTTTTTTAAATCTTTTTAAAATTATTTGAACTCATTATTTTCCCAATTATAATTTTGCTTTTTTTAATTTATTTAGATAATGATTCCTTTTAAAAGATCAATAGTTAATAAAAGATAAACGGTTTATTCATCATAAGATGCTCGATACTAATCTCAATGGTGAAAAAACGTCTTAGTAGTTAAGGGATAATTTACCCAAATATTCATATCATGGCTTCAACAACATTGGATACAATTTAACAATTGAAGAGTCTACTCGATCATAGAGTCCAATAAATTAGGATTGTTTGATTAAACTAATTCACTTTAATTTTAGAATAATCTTTTATCTTTCGTAAATGATTATGATTGATGTGAATAAACTTGTATCTTGAAGAATTGAGAAAATCCCAAACTTCACAATAAAAAAATTGTCATGTACTATATCATATATGTCTCTTATTTTGATTGAACGTAATTTTCAAAATCCACCAAATATTCCTATTTATTTTCTAGAAAAATCAAAGTATTATAAATTCAATAAAAAGATTGGTGACACATAATTAAAACAGGCTAATTACTTCAATTTGCCATAGAATTTCTAACAGTGAACTCTCCTATTAAGACAGAAATAAATAAAATGAATTTATAGCCTAACTTATAACATGGTTTATTAATAATTAAGATAAGTTTGTGATTATAGTGAAGGTTCCTCAAACCATATAAAACATACAAGTAATAGAAGTTTTTGAAGAAGAAAAAGAAAAAGATGAGAAAATTGGGAGAAAGACAAATGTGCAAATATCAGAATATCCCAACTTTATGTGATTTCTTGTTTGAATGTCCAACGCCAACCTTTGTGAATCTAAAGATATAATTTAGAAAGAAAGAAACTAAAAAGTGACATTTCTTTCTTCTTCTTCTTCTTCTACCATTCTACTTTTATCTTTCCCACCTGTCTACATTTTATCAACTGGGAACAAATTTCACCCTTCAACTCCAATTTTAATTTTCAATCTCTACAAAAACAAGTCCTAATTTCTTCCAAACCCTTTTGATTATTACCTAATTTATAATCATAATTTACTCTATGTAGTTTGATAAAAGTTTCATATGAATCTATTAATGATTGGATTTAAATTGATTTCAGTCTTGTATGGGGAACAGATAACTTGAAGTTAAACTTATATGCAATTTTGAAACACTTTCATATTGTTGAGTAGTGCAGATTCATGAAAATATCTTTGAATGATATATATATATATATATTATCGTAATAAACATAAAATGTTTTTATATTTGTTCCTAATAGATATTCAATTTGAAAAGATACGAATTTAGTAAATAAAATTAATCCAAAATTTTGAGTTGTTATATTTATGTGTGTGTTTAATTTTGGTGAAGGAATAGGACAAGCGTACGATTTTAAAGAAAGGGAAATTATAAAATATGTATTTGATTAGCGTATGGCTTAAACAAAACAAAAAAGTTGGGGGCTCGAAACTTGTTATGATTATGCTCACACACACATGTATCATTATACATACATACATATATATATATATATATATATATATTATTATATTTTAAAATAATCAATGATCAAGTTCCATTTTCATTAATTTAGGATATTAGGTCGATTGGCTTTCGACCCAAAGAAGATTTACACACAATTTGTCAAATGTAAAACCCTAATAAAATAACGAAAGATAGGGTTAGAGATTCATGTATTCCTTACCATAAAGGGAAAAGGTAAATCATTTCTCTAACTGACATAGACATTAAATTCACCCATACTCATCTTCATTCTCAAATTACAAACTTACGTATATATCACTGGAAGGTCATGTGCATTTTCTCTTAGACCAAAATACGACGTTAACAAAATCTAAATTAAGCTCAAAAGAATATTCACGAAACTCAATATCTAGTTTGGATTAAATCAATAAATTCAAGAACACCTATTTTCTAACCTAAATGGAATGATGGAATCTATATTATCCCTTTTGTATTCAATCTTATCTCAAACTACAATCTAATCTCCAAACGCTATCTCTCTCTCAAAATTATACTCCATATATTTTTAACATCCAATATCATATATTTAATTAACTTATAATAAAATACTTAGCATATAGATTATTATCGAATAATAGAAAAATAGTATAGAAGACTAAAATAAAAGTACGTATTAAAATGAAAAGAGTAGAGTTAGATTTGAAATTAGGACGTAATTGTTTAAGTTAAAAGAGTAATTAAAATGAGATTAATTAATAAACCGAATGGTTCCCTTCCCGTGTAGTGTACGCTTGAGAAGTGGGACCCGATCGCCGAAAGATACTTATGGGGCCATGGGGGCGGATGAGATGAAATCTTGGCCGTTCATTTCATTTCACTTGCGTCAGTAACTCAAAGAATCAACGTTCACTAAAATTACATCTAATATAATATAATCTAAGGATGTCGTCTTACTCTTTACTTACTCTTTATTTAATGTGTACGGCACCACTCCTCTCCATATATATATTATTTAAATCTTGTTATTTTAAAAACAAAAGTAGAATTTAAAGTGTAGGGGTAAATTTTACTTTGAAATTCATTTGGGAATGAGATAGGGATGTTAACAAACTATTTAAAAATGGTTATAGATTATTCGTTTTTAAATTTCTTATAGATAATTTAAAGATTGTGTTTTAGAGATTTCTAAAACGTAATTTCAAAATTCAGCCTGTTTTTTGAAAATACAAGTCAAGTATTAAATAAAACAAACGGAGAATGGATAGATAGATAGACCCATTCAAAAACGATTCTTTTATTTTTGAAACAGTTGTTGAACAAAGATATACGATAGCTTTAAATTTTAAAATTTTAATGATTTTTTTTTTTTATGAAATTCATTAAAATTGTAGTTTGGGATTTTTAATTCGAAGTATTTATGGTATCTACTCCAGCATTTTCATTTAATTTATTTAACAATTTAAAATTCAAAATTTAATGTTATTTTCATCTACCTACTTGAAACAATATTTTTAAATGTTGACGAAAGTCAAAACATTCACATTGCATCATTTGAAAATAATAAGAGCAATTTAGAGACAATAAGCAAAGTTTAGGGGGGTGTTTTGACTCTTTTTAAAGCATATTTGTTTGTAAGTTGAACTGAAGGTTACAATTTCTCCACGTTTGTTGAATTAAAAAGGAACATTAAACTTAGCATATAAACTAGAAGTCTAAAGAAAAAGGCAAAAAGAAATGGAAAAGGAGGTCCACTTTGTAGGCTAAAGCAAAAGCAAAATTAGCCAATGCCATTTCATCACCAAATTACAAACCTTATCTTTTCTCTTCCTCTTCTTCTTCTTCCATAGCCCATCTCTCTCTGTTTCCATCAGAAGAATCAGAGAATGGCCATTACTCTCAGCCTTCCAAAACTTCCCCATAAAACTCCCATTTCTTCTTCCAAGCTTCCCATTCCCTCCATTCCAACGAATTTGGTCTTATCTCAAAACCCCAAATGCTCAAACAATTTATTCATTCAGACTGTTCAAAATCTCAAACCTTATACCATTCCCCTCACCGTTCTCACATTGCCTTTCTTCCTTCATCCACAGGTCGGTTTCTAATATCTATCTTATTTGCAGCTTTAGTTTGTGCGATTCTCAAATTCGATTTCATTGGTTTCAGGATGCTCTTGCTGTTGGAGGGGAGTTTGGGATTTTGGAAGGAAGGTCCTTTGCCCTCATTCATCCTCTTGTTATGGGTGGTCTTTTTGTCTACACTCTCTGGGCTGGCTATTTGGGATGGCAATGGCGGCGGGTCAGGACGGTTCAGAATGAAATTAATGAGTTGAAGAAGCAAGTGGCTCCTGCGGCTGTAACCCCAGATGGGAAGCCAGTTGAAGCACCTCCATCTCCCACTGAATTGAAGATTCAGCAGCTCACAGAGGTATGATGACTGTCTTCTTAACCTAATCTAAATCTGAATTATGGGCAAGTCTAGATGGTGTTTGTGACACATATAGGTTTAGGGTCTATCCCAAAAAATTAAAGAAAAGATACAAGTGTTTTCCTCGGACATTGAAATTTGAGTTGTAAATTAACATGGTTAGGCGTTGAATATGTAGAATGGATGGGTATACGATTGATTATTGGAGAAGGAATTTGAATAGTTTCTGTTGAAGGGAGTATTTTGGGGGAGTCTAGGGAAGAGCAAAAAAAATGGAGATTTGGGCAATAGAAAAGGCATAAACCTTCCTGTGTAGATATAAGAGATGTTTAGCATTCCAATAACTAAACTTTTTATTAGCATTCCAAGAAGAAAACGAGTGGGATTGATTAGAGCCATGTCCTATTACTCTAATGGGCATGGATAGAAACTACTGATACTAGAACACTGCACCAAGTTAATTTCTAAAAAAAATAATACAGAGGACGTAATGGGGACATATAACCCTTTATTTTAGTTTGTGAATTTTGTCTAAGACAAAATCGTTATAAACTAAGACGAAATCATTATAAATTTAAGTTTAGAGGCTAAATTGTTGCTTTCATGAAATTTAGAAAATAGAAGTATTTTGTAACATACAAATTTCGAAACATTAGCTGTATTTCCCATTTACATTCCTTATCAAGAATAAAATAAAATCCTTAAAAAGTAACAAACGAGAGGAAAGGAATCACCCTCTGTAGCTCAGCTGCTCAATGTTATTTGTATTTGAGTTTTATTCTATTGAGTGAATGAGTCGACTCAAATAAAAGTAGACTCTTCAAGTGGTAAAGATTATGGTTAAACTTTCAACAATCTTAACAAAACTGACATGTGGTTAAGTTCTCTTTGGAATATTGTTGGAAGGAAGACAAGCAGGTGGTCCTTTGTTAGTGATTGTCAAGGCTTTAAGGGTGTGAAAAAGAGATCCTAGCTATATAAATAAGCCCAGTATCTATATAGGCAAAAAAAAAAAAAAAAAAATTTGTGGGTGGAATCTAACTCTGAAGAGCTGACTAATTTGATTGGTTATTTTCTTTTTCTTAGAATGGGACAGATCCCTTCGTCCTGATAATTCTAGAATCAAAATAGAAATAGACAAATCTGTATAGTGAATGCTTACCGAACATATCTGATGCCATTGGTTTTTGAAGTTCAGGAGAGGAAAGAGTTGATCAAAGGGTCCTTCAGAGATAGGCACTTCAATGCTGGTTCCATATTATTAGGATTCGGAGTTTTGGAAGCGTTTGGTGGAGGCGTAAATACCTGGTTTAGAACAGGAAAGCTTTTTCCTGGCCCTCATTTGTTTGCAGGAGCAGGTAAAACAAAAGCTTTGGCATCTGAATGCTTTCTTTTAGAAATTGTCCTATCATATGAATTTGATGTCATTGCATTCAGTTCCACTCAGATCCCTCTACTTTGGTACTTTAGTCTGATTTCAACTGTGGATAACATCGCAACCCGAATTCAAAATAAGTTTCGGGCAAACTATGAAATGAGAGGATCTATTTCTATGTAGTTACTGTGATCTGATATGCATTTTGCTTTTATGATATTGCCTGTGAGCAGGGATTACTGTTCTCTGGGCTCTGGCAGCTGCTCTTGTACCTGCAATGCAGAAGGGAAATGAGACAGCCAGAAACCTTCACATTGCGCTGAATACATTGAATGTTATACTTTTTATATGGCAGATTCCCACTGGAATTGACATAGTCTTCAAAGTTTTTGAATTCACAAAATGGCCTTGATTTAATGATACTTCTATGTAAACTTCCTTCCCCTTTTCCTTACGGTCTGAGGTCTCTCTCTGTCTTAAGTCTGTACATGTCTGGACCTTTTCTTTCCACTTACCCATCTTCCAATTCTTGCCTCCTGCAATTCTTCTTCCCTTCAGGTATGACTTGTTACTCAAGCACTTGAAGTCGATAAGAATTACGTTTCAATCTATGCATTTTTTAACCATCTCCTGGTATAGCTCTATGTTTCAACTTGTTCATTTTTAAAGTCTGCAGTCTCACTGGTACAGATAAATGCTGCAGATTCGAGTACCTTGTACTTCAAACTGACGTGAGACTGTGTTTGTATATTCATCGCAACTCAAATCAACCACTTGGCCCTCTAAACAGTCCAAACTAAATAAGGACCAGCCCCAACCCTGCAGTCAGTTGGCGCAATCAAGCTACCACCACAGAAGAAAGTGCTATCTAGGGAACAGAAGCATCTCCTTCTTCCCTCATTTTTATCAACGAACAATGCTTATTCAGATTCAGAAGGAAGTCTGTCCATTAGAGTCACTGTGATTTCTTCCATGTTTACATATTTCAAAAGGCAAATGATGTTGGCAATAATAGTAACATCCAAAGAGGATGCTTTCCTTTCCCTTGTTTTTCACCCTTTTCTTCATATAGTATTTGTGTATTTGTTATTCAAAGAAGCATTTCAAGTTTTTTCTTTCACTGCGATTGCTTTCTTGTTTCCCTTCATTCAGAATCTCTTCTTCTTCTCTAGGAATTCTCCATCACTTTCTGCTTCACGCTTTCTCTTACAGATCCACTGGTTCCATTCTCCAACTATAAATAATTGCATATACAAAGCTTCAATGATCACTGTCATCATTCCATTCTCAAACTTTCTATTCTCTGTATTTATATTTTCTTGATTCCTGATGGCCAATCTTCCGCGCTATGGTCGGAGATGGCAACGTCTTTCCACAGTCTCCCGCCTTGCTCCTGCTGCCACACAGTCTGTTCAAGAACCAGAGCCGGAGATTCTGCCATTGGCTCCAACCATCCAAACTCTGCAAGCTTTTGAACCCACCCCGCCAGCGGCGGCTGCTCCCCCATCTTCCACTCCAGGAGAACCTACTCCTCTCATTTCTCCCCCCGCCGCGTCGCCAAAATATGAAGCTACCGTCATACGTGAGGCCAGTCCTCCGCTGAAACCCGCACGATCACCACCGGTGTCCCCTACACGCAAATCCGCTGACCCAAGGCACTCTATTAGCCCTAATTCGTATCGAGAACCCCTCAAGCCAACGACGCCATCACTTTCCACTCTGGCTCTACCCAAATCCGCAGATGTGACGACGATTCCATCTGCTATCAAGCCGGAGGTGGAGCAGAAAACAGATCCGTTCAAGAAGTCGAATCGGCAGGTAGAGAACGTATCCGGTAAGCCGCCGCCGAGCCTACAGGCGAAGGCTATAAACCTCACGGGAGATAACATTGGCGTGGTAATGAAAATTAACCAATTCTCCGATAAAAGTTCAAGCGGAGAAGTCACGAAGAAGATCGAAACAAAAACCGGCGTCCAACAAGAAAATGATAAGGAGAAAAGTCGCAGAGAAACCGAATTTCCGATGACGCCAATCACGAACAGCAATTTCCAAGAAGTGAACAATTCAGTTATGTATAATTCGTCTTGCAGTGGCCGTGATCCGGGACTGCATCTTGATTTCTCCGGCAAGAAGGATGAAGCAGCCACGGTGGATGGCAGCAAGAAATCTAAATACTGAGGAGGAAGAGAGAGGAGGAATCGGTTATATAATTTTAAAGGCTTTAAATTTATATGAATTGTTAATGCTTTGAAATTAATCTTCTCATTCACAAAAATCAAAACTCACTCTCAAATAAATTCGTAATAATTATTATTTTATTTATTCTACTTATGTGTTTAAATTTTTTAATTTATAAAATAAGTTATTTTGAAAAAATTAAATTATTTGGAATAAATGTATTTTAAATAATTTCAAAAAAACTAGTTTAAAAAGAAAATGATTTTTTTAAAAAAAACATCTTAATTGAATTCAAACAGACTTTAACGTTGTTTTTTGATTTAAAAGATAAATAAATAAATAGGAAATAACTGATGCAACAGATTTAAGTTTTGAAGAAAAAAATAGTTTTAAATTTGAGTTTATTTTGATCACGTTTCTTTTGTTATTTATTAGTTTAATTAATATAGTAAATTATGATAGTCTAATCATCCAAATATACAAGTTAGTATAGTTTACAAAAATTTTATAACCTATAACAAATTCTATCACGGATAGTCAGTTTGATAATATGCTATAGTGATAGAAGACTATAGCGATAGAATTCAAAATTTTGCTATAACTTGTAAATATTTTAATTTATTATGCTATTTTTAAAAAGTTCCTTAATTTAACTCATAATAATAGATCTTTAAAAGTTTGCAAACAAAGATACAACAAAATACAAAATAGGATTTTAATCTCAAATTTAAGCTAAACTTTAGGTATGTTTCATCATTTCATATTCTCATGCCATTTACCGCAATTGATCACCTCTTTAACACTGCCATTATCAAATTTAAAAAAATAAAATGAATTTGAGAGATTTTTGTTGATAAAAGAATATATAGGTTGAAGTCTTTCGGTTACACATAAGTTGATTGGACTTAACTATGGTTTAAGTAAGTAACCATTGCTTAAAAATTGTTCATGATGTTCCACTCAATACAAGAATTTATAAAACTCATGTGTTTAAAAAGGGTATTCAAAACTTCAGTATTATATATATAGAAGGCTCAATAGTCTATAAATGTCAAACATCTTACGTTACTACAAAATCTAAATGAGATATCAAATCATCACAACATCGACACTAAAATCTTATAATTTTGCTTTTGACAGTACTAACAAATATATTTTGATGTATACAATAAATTTAGAATTTGGATACGAGTAACATGTACAAAAAAAAAATCAGTAATAATCAAATTGATAGGTTCCATGAGAATGAAATTCCCTAACAAATTAAAGTGATGGAATCCACAATTAGGTGTAATTATTTATAAGAATGGCCTTTAAAATGCCCTATAGTTTTATAAGTCCTTTGATTTTGATTACCTAATTTATGTTAAATAAAATCAAATTTTAAGTGTTGTTTTGGCTGTGTTTTATTTGCTAGTGATGACTTGCAATGCATGTTGCTTAAAGAATATATGAAATTAATATTCCTTGGTCTAATAAATGTAGGGCAACTTCAATCAAATTATTCATCTTTAACTACAAGATTTTTTATTCCCCATTTTATATGCTTTCTTTTTTACCAAAATCACATTCATTCAATTCTAAATTTTTATAAATTATAGAGAAAAATTTCAAATATAAAACCAAAATATTTATAAACTATAGCAATTAAAATCACTAATAGAATTCCAACTAAATTTTCTATATATCCTTCTTAAACAAATAAGTAAGATTATATTCTTTTCTTCAAAAAAATTCTCTACCATTAAATTTTTTTTGAGAATTTTATTTATTTTTAGAGAATCATATGATCTTCTCTCATAATTTTCAATTTCCACATTATAAATAAATTGGCAACACATAAGCCTTTTCAATATATCTCTTAATTCTATTTTCAATTTCCATTTTCTTTGCTATGGCAAATCTTCCACGCTTGGGCCGTACACGCCAACGTCTTTCCTCGGTGCCGCCGCCAGTTCCCGCCGCAGCACAGCCTACTGTGGAACCCAAGTATGAAATTCTGCCGTTTGCTACGTCCATCACTACGCCGGCCCCGGCTTCTCCCAGGAGACAATCCCCTCGCCCGCTTTCTTCTCCGCCGAAGAAAGCCACGTCACCGTTTGCATCACCAAAATATGGAGATTCTCGCACACGTGTGGACAGATCGCCGGCGGCGAAGGCCACACGGTCGCCTCCGGATTCGATTGGAGGTAAATATCTTGAGAGGAGGAATGGGGAAACAACCCCACCTTTGTCGCCGGCCAAGTCCCGGCTAGCAAAGACGCCGCCGCTATCTCCTCTTGCTCTGCCACGTAGCCAAGTGATCACCGGGAACGGGGCGACGGCTCAACCCAGGTATATTGATTTAATTCTCAGTTAAATATATTTGTATTTACTTATAACTATTACCATTGTTTTCTTTTTGTTCATCCTTGAGCTCACTTTTGCAAATGTATATTTATTCAACTTTTTCCATTTGTTAGTCCAATTAAGTAACTTTGACTTGTATACACAAAGGTTCAACTTCAGTATACATGTAGTTATTATACTTAAAAACACTTTGATATTTGTTCAAAGAAATTATGACTAAATTATTAGAAATAATATTCAGGGTTCAACCGGAGGTGGAGACCAAAGGGATTGTATACAACAAGGGCGTTGATGAGAAGCCATCAAAGTTAAACCGGCAGTCGGAGCACGGCTCCAGCAAGTCACAGCAAAAGCAGCAGAAGCCGGAGGTTATAAAACTCAAAGGACATAACGTTGGCGCCGTCATGGAAGTAAACAAGTCATCCGCTGGTTATCGTTTGGGCGGAGAAACCTTAAAAAAGAAAGAAACAGAAGACGTCGGTGATGTCGATGGATATGGACATGAAGATAAGAAAACGCGGACAAAGAAGGAAGCGCCGATAACCGCATTTATGAACAGTAATTTTCAGAGTGTAAACAATTCTCTTATGTTCGACTCGTCCTGCCAACACCGTGATCCCGGCCTGCATCTCGCGTTTCCCAATGCGGCGGATGGAGCCATTGTTGACGGCCATAAGAGTTACAAGCCCAAGGTGCGCCAGTGAGGATGGACGGAGAAGTAGTACTATTTTATTGTATGAAATAAGCCATTTATATGGGTATTTTATGTAACCATTAAAAAATATATATATTATAAGAAATTTCTCTTAAAAAGTATAGGCTAGTTTATAGAAAATAAAGAAAAAATGTTTTTTTTAAGGAATAAAATAAAATAAAATATTACAGTAAAAATTTTACTATTTGCATAAGTTTTTTTTTATTGTTATCTCGTTATTCGTATAAACTCACATTTTTCATTAAAATACTCACAAATTTCAATCCAACTATTTGTTTTGCTAAAGAAATGTTACTTCGAGGGAAAATTCACTCAATTCTTAAAAAACTCTTAGATTTTGTATAAAATTATATAATATTGATGTTAAATTTATTTTCTTTAAATTCTAGTGGTACTTTGTTTTAAAAAATATTCATGAATTACTTTCAAAAGCAAAATTAACACCCCTAACTTGGGTTATGGTAAAAGAAATGAGATAGCTAGAATGGTTACAAAGACCTATATAGTTTCAAATCGAGCATGGACATATAACTTTATCTTGATGTAAATGGTTCATGCTTTATACCTTTACATTTTTTTCTTATACTCTATATATGTCATCTAACGATAATTGATAAGTATTATTTTCTTTACGGTAGAAGGTTTTAAATTTATGTAATTGAAAAAGAAACCTAATATATGGATTTTTTTTAAAAAAATTTATGGGCAAATAATTATATATAGAAAACACATTATGAGGATCCTTTATGGTGCAAAAGGACGTTATTAATGTTCTTCATGTTCCCTCCTAAAAACGAAAACGATTCTCTATTTTCTTCCAGGGAAAGAAATCAAAAGACTCCCCCTCATATCATTTTTATAAGTGATTCCAAAAAGTATTATATTTAAATTTAAATTGACTAATCTTTAGATGATCACCAATAACACATTAAAGATAGTGATACCCACCTAATCAAACAATAGCTATTATTTGTTCCTATGCCAAACATATTACTTTTAAATTATAATCAACGATTCAAAATCATTGACTATAGATGGCTTTTTTTCTTTGTTGGACAACACTAGAGATGACTTTAAGTAGAAAATAAACAAGGAATCAATCTTATTCATAAAATCACACTTAAATATCAATATTCAACACTTAAAAGTTAATACAATAATCTCAAATAGACCAAATATTTGTAACAACCAACATTAAAATGATTAATGTCATTTAGAAATATATATAAAATTTTAAGAAATTATTATTAACTGTAAGGAGATAAAGAACACATGGAGTGTTTTTGACAATATTTGGATTGCTTGATTTGGGTGAGAAGAATGAGAATAATCCATTATTTCTCTTTTGAAACCAAAATTAAATTATTCTTTGCTTTGGGAGTGTTTTTTGTTACCCTCTTCTATTTGCTCTCTTCTTGAATCTGATGCTTCTCTTCTTCTCCAATTGTGTCTTCAATTTTATCATCATTGTATTCACACTATAAATAACTCACAAAGCTCAATTCCATTTCACCATCTCTCTTATTATTATTATAAATTGGAATAAGCTTAGCTCTTTAATTTTAAATATTTTTTATTAATTATGTCAAATCTTCCTCGTTTCGGCCGTCAATGGAACCGCTTCTCTTCTTTGCCGCGTCCTGGTACTGCCACCCGCCCGGAACCTCAACCCTTCACGTCGGCCACGGAGCCCGAAGTTTTTCCCTCAGCTGGACCAACCACTAAAAATTATCAAACGTCTCCTATAAAACAAAGAACCCCTCGTCTTTCATCTCCGGTTAAAAAATTTCCCTCGCCCCCGTCTTCTCCAAAATACAGCGGCACCGGCACCATTTCGCCTCGTAAACCACTATCTCCACCTCCGATGCATAACCGTTACGATGGTGAACGTCGGACTAGTGCCACAACATCTCCCAAAACCTTTAAACCCACCCATATCTCTCCCCCACCGTCTCCGCCCAAGCCTACACACTCTACCGTTTCCACCGCTGTTGCACCACTCTCTCCTCTGGCTCTGCCGCGATCGCAGGTGAGACGTGAACCTGAACACTCCCTTCGACCTCGGAGCCCGCCGGAGGTTAGTTAAATTAATTACCGTAAAGTTTTTAGCTCACTCAATGGCCTCTTTATATATTTAATTACAATAAACTTATTTCATCGTAACCCATACTATGATAGATTGCAACATAACCATCGATCTTTAGAGTGATGATTAATGACTTTATTTACATCAACGCTAAACAGATCGAACAAAAAAAGATTCTTTACCAGACGACAACAACCGAGAAGCCAACAAAAACCGATCATTACCGGCAAACAGATCAGTACGGCGCGAGTAAACCCCAGCAGAAGCAGCAGCATCAGCAGCTGCAGAGTGACGTTATAAACATAAAAGGGGAGAACGTAGGGGCAGTTATGCACATCACACAATCATCTGATGGCTCAGAAGTAATAAAGAAAAAGCCAAGCGTTGGACAAAGCAAAGAAAATGAAGAGAAAACAAACAAATCAAATTCAAATTTTCCAGGAAAGTCGTTTATGAACAGCAATTTTCAAGGAGTTAACAATTCTATTCTTTACAATTCTTCTTTAAGCCACCGTGATCCAGGCCTCCACCTCGCCTTCGGCTCCAAGAAGTCTAAACATGGCGATTCAATTCATGATTCAAGGCACTAAA
This sequence comes from Cucumis hystrix, assembly GCA_025688845.1. Taxonomy (NCBI): domain Eukaryota; kingdom Viridiplantae; phylum Streptophyta; class Magnoliopsida; order Cucurbitales; family Cucurbitaceae; genus Cucumis; species Cucumis hystrix. The sequence goes on along the minus strand of CM046888.1, from coordinate 502,262 downwards.
GCATATATGGACCAGCTACTATATATTATATATACATACATATTATTTAAGCTGCTGAAAAATAATCATAAATATAATAAAACAACAATATCACAGCAACAATATAATAATTGTTATTATACCATTTTATGTTGATATTTATATTTATATCTTCGTATGGAACATGTATTGTCATTCTATTAAAATTATGTAATTGTTGGCTTAAGTATTTGGAAAATGAGTTATTAATAAAAGAGCTACGGTGAGATATATTAATGCTAATGTTCAAAAACAGTATTAGTTTAATCAAGACTTGTGATTTCAATTTTTGTTTCTTATAATTAGAAAAGTGTGTATGTGTATATGTTTCATTCCTTCTTAATTTCTGAAATTTTCAATTGACTTAAAGCAAAATTGTATAGAAATTCATATGCTATTAAAGCAGTGTGTTTAATGTATGTATAGTTAATGTAATGTTTATGATCCAAAGGCAAACATTTCTTCGTTTGAAACATATGTAATTTTAAGAAAATAAAGTATTCATTCTTGATAAATTAAAAAATTTGATCATTTAATTATATCAAAATCACACTTGATAAAGCACTCGTGAACATGCTTTTCAAACAAGTGAAAAGTACTTTTTGTTTACATGTTTATATATAGCTTCTAAATTACGATGAGAACAAATTAAAAAGAACATGAAATAACGATAAGGTTTACTCTACAATGTAGTTTAGATGGTAGACTTAAAATATAAAAATTAATATCAATTGAAGAACAAATAACATTTATTATTGATTTACAACGAAAATAATAAGAATTAGGAGATACATAAAACTTTCAAGTTTATTCTTCTCCCCCTTTACTTTTTTCTAATTTTTTGTATGCGCCCACCCACAACCCATCTTCTTTATGATCCATCCAACCATGTTCAAAGCTTTGGAATAATTCACCTATCATGTATTCTTTTTTTACTACAACGGTTTTAGCTAGGGTAGGAAATTAAACCTTACAACTTTCGTCATTCATATGTCTCATCTCAATGTCATCGAATCAATTTCGTTTTGACTTTAATTGCTAGATTCGTTTTAAAGGATGTTATAAGTTCTTTTTTTTTTTATATAAATATAAAAGGGTTGTATTAAAAGTATTTTTAAAGCATTTTACATTATATAATTAGTTTAAATTTATTTCATAGGTAAAAACCCATGTTAAAAATCTATTCTAGTGATGAAAGTCTTGTCACCTCTCTTTAAGATGTACTCGAATATGTCCTTTAATATTATTCATTTGATAAATATGAAATTTAAGATCGTCGTCTATATGTCATATAATAATAATAATAACTTGATAATTTGATATATATTTGAAAAAGAAATATAAAACTCATAATGTTTGATTTTAGTTTTCTAATATTAAAATTAGCATAATGTTTAGATGTAACACATAAATTGAGATTGCATCTAGGGTTTAACTTAGAATATTATGTTATAGCTAGGGACATAAAATGCAAAATAAAATAAAAGTGTTGATGGAGTTATGCTTATATATCATTAAATCTCTTTTTATTATACTATGGCAGCCAAATTTGACAATTTAAAACACGTCATTTATTCGTTGGAAGACGATGATCTAATATCCCTCGTATCGTTTATTCTAGAAAAAAACACGTAGAAGAGAAATCTAATATAGAATATCCAAACTCATATTATTCAACGTACATAAACAAATGGCCAAAGCCAACCACTGAACCACACAATAATAAAACTTAAATCCTCATCTTTCTCTTCGTTACATAAAATCAGCATATAAAATTCATTTTATTCTCATAAAATATAACAGTACATAATATATCATATTTTGTTCCATCTCCATCCTCTGTTTTCTCTAGTATTTTGTATGATGTTGTTTTTTGTGATCATCAACAGCAGACCGGTCAGTGGTCGGGTTCCGAGAGAAAGCGAGGTGTAAACCGGGGTCACGGTGAGTCAAATTTGCATTGTAAAGAAGGGAATTGTTGACACTCTGAAAATTGCTATTCAGAAAAGTGTTTGTTGGCATTGAGGAATTAGGTGCTTTTGAAGCTTCGTTGTTCTGATCATTGGCCATGTCGTTGTTGTTTAAAATTCCTCTTGCTGTCTCTTTGATCTTCTTTATCATATGTCCGCCTTCCCGTTTTGACGACTCAACAATTTCCATTACTGCCCCAACATTCTCTCCCTTGATGTTAATTGCATTTGGTTGCTGCCCCTTGTGGGATGACAACGTTTTGCTCGATTCATGATAACGGTCCGATTTCGTCACCTTCTCGACAGTACTCTTGTGGAATATCCCTGGTTTTTGTTTGGCCTCCGGTGACCTTCGTTCAAAATATGAACAAATAGTTGTTATTGATCCAATAGTTGTTGTAATAACGAAGCATTAAAAATTTGGTTTATTCTGAATTTCATTTAATAACTATTTTGTTGTTTATTTTTGCACTTTGATGAGTAACCCTACTTTCGTTTTTGACAACTAATTCCATAAATTTACATCATTCAACATCTATATTGTATACATTTTAAAAATTGTTTATGATTAAAGTAGCTTTTAAAAAATATTTTTCATTTTTTAAAAAAAGTTTACTTATAATTTAAGAGAAATTAAACTTAATTTTTAGAAACAAAACATTGATTACAAGATTATGTTTATAAACTCTATTTGTTTTCACTTGTTTAATTTTGTTTTGCTATTTAATTACGTTTTAATTGCAACTTCAAAAATCTAATCTATGTTATTAATTAAAATAAATTATTTGTCTACAAATTAATTCAGTTTGTTTTGTTTCTAAATAAAAATAAAATAACAAGCTTATTAAATTTGTTTAACCAACCTGGGTTGAGTATTAGGTTTATACTTGGGGTATTCATCCACCGTCTTAGGCGGCGAGCTGATCCCACGAGCAGCCGGAGCCCTAAACGGCGGAGAAGACGAGGGAGAAGTGGCCTTCTTGATAGAATACGTGGGAGAAGCAGGAAGGGGTTGATCATCTCTCCTCAGTGCAACTCGTGGCGGTGACGACCGGGGTTCCAGCGATGTGTCTCGGGCGGCCGAAGGATACTGACGGCCATCGTATTGAGCCGAATCTTGGCCTGAAGTATTGGTGGCGGGAGCTAAGGGTCGGTTGGCAGAAGAAAAACGGTACATACGACCAAAATTACGACCCGCCATGATGAATGAACAATTACAGTAAATATATTATATGAGAATTTAAAAAGAAATGATGAATGTAATGAGATATATATATTGTGAGTGTGATTTTAGGGTTATTTATATTGAGAGACAGAGAGGATTTATGAAGAAAACAATTAAAGCAGAAGGCAAGATTACTAAAGAGGGAAAAGATTAGAAGAAAAGTATCAGATTCAAAACTCACGTATGGTAAACAAAAGCACCAAAAAATTGATTTTAATCGAATCAATTATATATTAACGTCGCAGGAGATGAAACTATTTGGAGTAAAAGTTGGTAGGGATAATGGCTTTCAACTGTGAACACACATATATGAATTGGGGTGTCCTCAAAAGGGTGTTTATAAGTTTTTGAAATTTTTTGAATTATGAGTTGGAATTTGGTGTTGATTTTGAAGACGATTGAAGTCTGTTTAGAAAGCAGCAAGGAATTTTACTTTTTAATGGCTAATGATTTCTTACTACAAAAGATTGCTTAGTAATGCTTTTGTTTTTGTCGGGAAGAAAATGTAAGATTCTTTTTTCTTTCCTTTTTTCTAATTTTCTGAAAAGAGAAATCCCATGGGAAAAGAATTTGAATATTGATGAGAAGACTTGTAGTTGACTGTGCTTGATAGGAGAGTGAGGTATGAATATATTTTGAGAACATTCAACAAGCTTTCTACTTTGTTTACTTCTTCTTAGTTTTTGAGGGTTTTGGTACTTCTTGTTTTTCAAAATTTGTACAGTTGAATTTCAGTGATAGGTGGATACAAATCGGATAATAAACAATCAGTTATTAGCGTTCTTGTCTTAAGAAAACGACTTTTTATGCGTTGCGTACTAAAGTGTTTTCATCTCTTTGTGTTGTTCCTCTCATATTAGAGGATTGGTTTCATTTTAATGTATGATTCGTAAATCTTGATCTTAACCATCTATCCCAATCGATATTGTTTATTTATTTAAATACTCACGTTTGATTATCGACGAAAGTGGATATTGATTAACTTTAAGTTAGTTATGAAATGAAACTTTGACTACAGTTCTGCATTGACAATTTAACACTAAAGATAGAAAATTGGTGTCTAGTAAAAGATCGAAGTGTATATAAACGGAAATAATTTAAGGATCAAATTGAAACAAACTAAATACGAGCACATCATTGTAGAAAAAAGTCCAACTTTATTGTAAAAATTATAAGTTGGATTGGATTCGACAACGTGATAGAAATTGATTACATCCAAAATCTGACCCAATACAAGTCCATCATGGAAAATTTGGACCCAAGAAAAGTTAGAGTCTAAAGCTAACTTTAGCCCAATATCCAACAAACAAATGAGCCTCTAAACTCATCTATAAAGTCTAAGAAAGTTCTCTATAGATAGAGCACTTGCTATCGAAAAAAATTTGATAACGAAGTATTGAAAATTCAAAACTTAAAAAGTTGAATATGTTAAACTTCTTTTTGAATACAGAAGATTTCCGCTCAAATTGATATTAAATTCACATTTTCTTACGAATAAGGAGCTACAAGTATTAAACTTTGTATGAGATAAAACATATTATACTGAATTAATTTTTTAAAAACATGATACTTAAATCAATACAAAGATTTCACATATTCAATTTTTTTGAAATAATATCGTGTGAACATATTAGCAAGAATGAGACCCCTTCACGATCGATGGGTGCACATTTTGAAAAATAGATAGGAGAAGGGAATTTATTTCTTACTTCAAAAATAATTTCCCGGGGCCGGTCTAAGGACACATTCATTGACGAAGTCTCAATTTCAATACTTTCTCGAACCGCTTTCGGTCGGACCGGTAAATTCTGCTATAAAAGCACGACGTCTCTTGCTCAAACTCGACACTACCGTTTACTACCAAATCGGAAAAAAAATGTTGATCAAAGAGATGGGCGTCACTGCGAAGTGCGAAGTTGCCGCCGATTATGGCTCATGGACACGTATCACCATTCGACCACCGTGACCTCAGCCGTCAATGCGTTGCTCCTCGGCTCCCTGAAAGCACACTATCTCGAGATATATCTGAAATGTCGTTGTCTCGGGTATGATTTTCTTTGCTTCGTCCTCTGTTTGGATTAGAGTTTTAACTGTATGCAATCGCCAAACCCTTGAATTAGGGTTTCGAGCTATCCGAATGTCGTTTGGTCGTCTTACTTGGCTACTTGTTTTATTTATTTTACCATAGCAGAAAGTGAGCTCTCATTCTCCCTTTTCTATCATTAAAGGTGCACTAGATGGTAGTGGGCCGGTGCTTACTAGGTACTACGGTGAAGAAGCAGTTAAGGTTTAGGTAATGCCATTGGCCATTGTTATTCTGGGAGGTGGAGGAGACGATGAAATTAGTCGGTAATGTACATTTTCTTTGTGTTATATCCCGATGCATTACGTATCCATTCCGTTTCGATGAGAATCTAAGTCGAATCCTAGGGGTTTCACGTTGTTCCGCTCGGTTTTAATGTTTCGTGTTCAAGTAAGTTTAATGTCTTTTGATTGTTATAGTTTCTCAGGCTGTACAGCATAGGATACTGTCTTTAATTAATTTGACGTCAATTATAGTCAATTACATTGAAGTCTGCTTTCTCATGTTGCAGCTTAAACTGAACAAGAACAACCCAACCCATTTGGTACTGAACTTTTCCGAGCTGTTGGTTTGGTTGGCAGGTGAAAAGACTTCTGTTAGTTTTTCTCAAATGAAAATTTCTTGGAGTTTATTGGGTAATGAGCTTGTCAATGTATTCTGAACTATTTGAATTGTTGCGGTTGATTGAATCCTTCATATCATGTTGTTCCACTGGCTAGAGATACTTGCATCCAGCTCCTAGATATTTTCAGATTCTTAGAAGTTAATACGCTTTGGTTGTAATTCTTTTTGAGGCTTTCTTTAATGATTTGGCCTTTGTTATTGTATGGTCTGGTTCTGTAGTCTTTTGATTTTATTTTCATGAAAGCCATCTTTTATTAAAATGTATTTGGAAATGCTTGTTCATCACAATTGTCCTGGTGTCCAAGTGTCACGATGTCAGTTTTAGTTGGTTTAAAATGTCATTTGTGGCACTTGTCCAATTTAGTTTCCATACATTCAAACATCTAAACGTAGCATCTATAACTTTTTCAAAGAAATTAGTCTATATTAGATTTTTCGAAGAATATTCACGTTTTATTTTTTCTAGAATGAAAATTAAGATTTATTAGAAAACAATGATGGTGTAAACTACCAAAGGATTTTGAATGAATATTATTCTCCCTCCCAAAGGGAGGGTAGAGCTTTATTTATAGAAGATTTAATATAAAGTTAGTGACTAAGTAACTAGCTGGTAACTAACTGAATTGTTTACACCAACTGAAGTCACGTTGAGATTTCAAAGTACATAGATTAAAATTCAACGTTTGAAATTCTTTTAGCCCTTTTCTTTTCATATCGTATATGCCCGTTTCTATGAACCAAGAGGAATTGTGATATTTTCTGACTTTATGATCTCCATATACTGTTAATGCAGAAATATGTCATTAGAAACTTACACTTCTTTTTCTCTGGATGACAGAGATATAGTTGAGAAAATGCGAGACATTTAAAAGGGTCTCTCTTTCCATTTCTTCAAGCACGGCATCATGTGAAAGAAGATCAAAATTTTATGTGGTCGTTCACTGTTCAAACCAGTTGAATCATTCATCAAGGAGCACAAGAACACTCCACATAATCGTCCTAATCAGTTAGGTGTAGCAGGTAACGGTTTAGTTCATTTTAATAATGCAGTTTTGTTCTTCTGCATGTGATGATTTGTTTCTCCATGTTATGCCATGGTTTTTTGTTTTCTAAAGGTCATTGGTATTGGATCAATCGGACCAATACATATATATTTACTAAAATCAATTACTATATATCTGCAGCATCATTTTTTAAGCTTCGGTTTCAATTTTCTTTTGTTTTTGTTATGAGCACTAGAATACTATAATTAATTACTATCAAAACATGTGGAGAATTGATATGTCATATGTTGCTGTCAACGAATACGGTACTGCATTATTTTTCGTGTTAAAAGATGCAAAACTATTAAACTTGAGGTCTTGATCATCATTCTTTTATTGATCAGATTGGAATTGGTGGAACTCATGTCGAAGTGGAGAATTTTTCTTCTTCTTCTTATCACCAAAATTCTCATCACCACATTTCTTATCCATATTTTCCTACTAAATTCGTCTCTCAAAATTATTTTTTTAAAACATCAATTTGAGAAGATAACTCCGAAACTTAAATGAGGATTGAAATTCATTTTATGGGTTTATTACAAATTGTATACACATTGAAATCTTTTGTACGTAAGAGCTTTTAATCTTAAAATGAATAACATTTGAAGAAACTTGTCCTTTTCATTTATCAGGTAAACAAAACAAGTGGAAATAAGGGATGAAAACAGGTGCATATTTCTTAAATAAGCTTATGGAGGTCGTTCCAGGTTCACACTGATTCCCCTTTTGTTTTATTTTCTAAGCTCTGTTTTACTATCTTGAGTATAATGCATTTTCCTTTTCTCCTTTTATTTCTCACTTTCACTTTTCTTCCCACTCGTTTTTAGGGAAAAGCAGAAGTTTAATTCCTATAAACCAGGCAATAAATCATAAAAAAAATTCAAGTAAAAGAACACTTAAAACGGTTTCAAATAAATATCCAAAATCAACCAACCAACACTCGAACCTAACATATAAAATCAGTAGCTAAAAACTCTTGGAATGTATCAAATAAATGCCAAAATCCATCTAATTGTGCGTTCAACGCGAGTATTAAAGAAAAAAAAAGGTAGAAATTAAGAAATGTCCAGTTACAGACCTAAATTTTACAAATGTCTTGTGTCTCTAAATTTTCGAAAATTGTCCGAATGAATCCCATTGGAAGCTTAAACTCTGTAAATTTACCACTCAACCTACAAGTATATAATTTATCTTAATAAATTAAAGAAATCTGAAAAGAAAAGAGACTAATGCATGTGAGTTGGAACTTGGACTCATGTAAGTATCAGTCAATCGGAGTTGATTTGGGTTCAAAGTGTCACCGATTAGATTTTTCTTTTGTATAAAATTACAACAAATGTTAGAAAGGGCAGTAACATAAGTAAAAAAAAAAAGGCTCACAGCAGCTGCAGCACAAGGTACAAAAAAGTTTGGTCATTGTGAATAAAGAAAGAAAGGAAGAAAGTTGATATCGTGCATAGCTCAACGGATAAAGAAATCAATTGTCATCTAAAAGATCAATGTTTTGATCCTCATCAGAATGAAGAGTTGCATTTAAATTGACTATTTCGAAAAAAGTGTTTCTTAAGTTAAAAAAATTGTTATTAACTGCACTAAGATCAATAATGGTTTAATTTTAAGAAAAAGTAGTTAACCTTTGAGTTAAGGAATTTTCTAGAATTATCAACTTAACTGTGATATCGTTATGTGATAGAAACGGTGGAAAAAGTTAGATTGTAGAATTAATGGTTTAGTAGCAAACAATTAAGTTTTAAGAGATTTGAACTTCACAACAACTTGTTCAACTAAAGGGAAGGAGTGAAAAATGTCACGGTGATCCACTTGGCAATATCTATTTTTTTCTAATTTTCTACTGGTGAATCAAATAGGGACAAGGGTAGACATAATGCCAGTAAACAATGATTAATATAAAAATCTCTCCTGATACCTTCAATTTTTAATAAAGGTACCTGAAAAAAGTGAAAACGAGATAGAGGAACAAAGATTAACTAAAATGTGGAAGCTGGACGAGTTGGAATAAAATTTCTAATATGTTTGTTTACAAGGACTTGAGATGAGATATAATGTAAATGTTTTTTTCAAGAAAACTAAATTAAAAAAGACAGTGTAGATCATTTATTTTCCTGCTAGGAGTTTAACATAATTCTGATGTGATTAAGGTGTGAAATTTCAAGGTCTAAAAGAATTTCTCTATATATTATAAATGATAATTGAGCCATCATTTTAAACCTACTTTTTCTTTAAGATAGGAGGTTCTTACTTTTTATGTAGCTATGTGAAGTGAGCCTTTGCATGTGCCTTCGAAAAATGTGACAACTCAACACTTTTTTGGGGAGGCCTCATTGCAACTTATGGCTCTAAATGAACTCCAGATCTTTATGACCTTATGCTCTTCACCAAATAATCATAAAGGAAATCATTTGAAAATTCACGAAAAATAGAGGTTCTCTCTCATAAGTTCTCTCACACAATCACAAGAAAACGACATGGACTTTACTACACTGCACTGCATTGCACGTACCATATCTAATTAATAGGTGTGATCATCGATCAGTTGAAGTCGGTTTTTCGACCTAATTGTCATCAAACCAACTATGGTCGGTTTAGTAAGTGTTCAAACCAACCTCGACCTTTGATGAGTATACATCGGTCGGTCGAGTCGGTTTAACTCTTTGAGATATTTTTTGAAATTTCTTGATTTGGAACTTTTTCAAACCCACACAATTCGATCCCTCTCGTTCTCCTGCCGATCGACTTCGGTTTGGTCGGTCAGCTCAATTTTTCGATCTATCATGCTCATCCCTGCTAATTAACGATTTTTTTTATTGGTTTTCTATTTTATAATATAAATTGAAGCTAGAGTGCGTCTGGCTTTTACCTTCCATCTTAATTTTATATAATGGCAATGCAAACTGATCATATAGAGAAATTAACTTTATGGTCCATATGTTTCAATTTTAATTTTATATGATGGCAATGCCATCTGGTCCTAAAAGATTTGAACTTTCTTCATGTATTGAAGAGCTGCCAAAGTATTTGCAAAGCCACGGCCAAGTGTCCATAAGGATTTTTAGAGAATGGGGCCCCCCCCCCCCCCCCCCCCCCGAAAAC